>OY253745.1:22950544-22978410 GCA_958009045.1 Oxytorus armatus
CTTTTCGTTCACCCGGTTCACTCATCCGCGTCGATGCCATTTCCTGTGATAAATCGCATCGATCTCGACTTTTATGTAGAACAAACTGGTTTCTATCGCGCACGAAACTCTTGGGCCGGTTGCTGGTGTGGGGTCTCACACCCACGCTTTTTCTTTCGTAACGATATCGATTGCTCTCGTAGTTCCATGTAATGAGGAGTTTGCCAGCGTCAGGACGAACACTATATGAAGGATGAATTTCATTTCCTCCAAAGACAATCCACTCGACAATCCATGTAAAAATGTTGAAGTAGTGACGAAAGATCGATGCCAAATCTGGCACAATAATATAGCCATGTACGAGGTCTGTTACAAAAGTATCGCGAATTTTGAATTTCCACGGGCTACGTATATTTGATTTTCGATTTTTTTGTGGCGTTAGGTTGGTACTCATGTCCCTAACTTATGCTGAAAAAATCGGCCATTTTGAATGTTTAGTTAATTGTTGACAGCTGTTTTGGTTAGACGTGTTTTGGCTTGTCTTCGATTTTTACCTATTCCAAAAAATGGATCAAAGAATCTGTATCAAATTTTGTGTGAAAAACAAAATTAAGTGCGCGGACGCATTCCGAATGTTGACTGTGGCATATGGTGAAGCTACTTTGGACCAAAGCAACGTTTATCGGTGATAAAAAATGTTCTCAGAGGGCCGAGAAGATGCGAACAGCAAAATGTGTTCCGGACGCCCGAGCACATCAACAACAGACGAAAACATTGATGAAGTGAAGAAAATAATATTGGCCAATCGTCGAATCACCGTTAGAGAAGTTGCTGAGGAACTAAACATATCGATTGGCTCGTGCTATTCGATTTTTACCAATGATTTGGGCACGAGACGGGTCGCCGCGAAATTCGTGCCAAAATTGCTCAATTTCGAACAAAAACAGTGTCGCGTTAACGTTGCTAAGGAGCTGTTGGACTCGGTCCGCGACGACCCAAATTTGCTCCACAGGGTCATAACTGGTGACGAATCATGGGTTTATGGTTATGACGTGGTAACCAAAGCTTAATCATCGCAATGGAAGCTGCTTTTTTGGAATAGGCAAAAATCGAAGACAAGCCAAAACACGTCTAACCAAAACAGCTGTCAACAATTAACTAAACATTTAAAATGGCCGATTTTTTCAGCATAAGTGAGGGACATGAGTACCAACCTAACGTCACGATATTCGAAAATCGAATATACGTAACCCGCGGAAATTCAAAATTCGCGATACTTTTTTAACAGACCTCGTATACTTATATTTTGACATATTTTTGTCTTTTTCCAGCGACGGCCTAACAAATTCAGTCATTGTTTGACCAGAATTACTCGAAAGAGAACATAATTAACAATAATATTCCGATAAGATAACTAAGAATAATTATTCAAAAAGAAAAGATTGATACTCATTGTGAAATAACAATTAATATTGTTCGTAGACTTTTGTGATAATATGATGATTTTGGATGTAGATTAATGTTTATCCTCGGTCGTAGGTATTACGATAAGAATGTATCCTACTTGCGTCTGCCGCGAAATGGTCCCTATGTAAATGTAAGGATAACAGCGAGAATCTTGGGAAAAGCCACGACCTACTGAGCCTCGGAATAGTTATACGTACCGGAGCAACGAGAGATAAAAGAAGAATAGTCGTTCACCGGTATGTGTATAGCCCTTCGCGGGAGCGAGACATCGTGAACGAGAGAATTCTTCGTCGTCGACTCTTTTCTTGTCCAGAAGCACCTTTTTCCATTTTTATACGCGCCCTCTTTCGACTCACTCGAAATATTTTAAAACTCCGAGCTCATTTGAATTGGAACATTTTCAGGTTGCGTTTCGACCAACTTTCACCCCGTCGAGTTTCATTCGGGCGCGAGAAGGGCTGATATAGATGAAGCGAGAGGGAGAGAGAGAGAGAGAGAGAGAGAGTCAAAGAGAGCAAAGTCGAGCTTGTCCTCACCTTCCTCTCTATCTCTCTCTTTCGCGAGTGTCGCGAAGTTTTGCCACGTACTTATCGCCTTCTCCAAGCGGCCTTAAGGGTATATATATATGAGGGGGTTCCGAGTACGACCTATCGATTTGAATTCTCGAAAAACTTTTCGCGCGTCGACTCCCAGTGCCGGACGTGACCCAACCTTCTCTTTGATAATATAGGTACATAGAAATGGGAATAATATATATATATATATCCATAGGAGAGAATAGTCCCATGAACACACTTGGATGTCCCCTTCCTTCTCCAGTGCCTTTCTCACTTTTCTTTATACTCTTTCGTCTTATATTTCTTCCTCGTCGTTCTGTGTACTCCGCTATCTCATTTCTTCCTCAATCTTTTGTATGTAGCGTTGCAACGTTCTCGTATCCTCTCTCTCTCTCTCTGTCTCTCTTTACCCACATAAGCGAAGCTTTTCCATTACGGTGTATGGCCCCCGTGTATTCCCGAACGTATACGTAAGACCAGCACGAGAGAACCAGAGAAAAGTAGAGAGAGCTGACGATCGAGGGAAGGGTCGGTTGAAATAGCACACAGGATGGAGGAGATCCAAGACGCAATCTGTTCCCTCGTCGGCCCCTGCGCGACTGGTGCAAGGCGAAGCGTGATGAGTTAACGGAAGTGCGACGTGGTCGGAGTATTCATACACACGCGGAAACACACACAGTTGCGTATCCACGAGCGGCGTGTGTATCCCATAACGGTCGGCGTGACCGAGAAGTAGTAAAGGCAACGAGTGGTCAGACTCACGTGGGACTGCACGCTCTTCGATGCGGACGCGATGACCGGAAAACGCGTATCGAGATATCGGCTTTGACGATAATGAAAACGCATATATAACGTAACGTTTTTTTGAAGTTGAACGCTCACGACATTACGGCAGAACGAAGAAACGGATTAATTTGCCACGTTCTCACACCGGAAAAAACAACATGACAGGACGAAACTTTCGTTATATTTTTAACGCAGATAATTGTTAACGATGAAACGTCAATACTTTAAATTGATTGCTTAAAACGGTTCCAAGTTTTCGTGAATCAAAAGGCTTACACATATTTTTTAAAAAACAAAATGTATATATTGAAACATCCCGGTTTTTTTTTTACAATTCTCGCTAAAGTCTAGAGGATCCTTGAAAGATCGTTTCTATACACTGTTCTAATTGCTCTCGCTCTCATCTGTCAAGCTCTGATCATTCGACGAAACTGGGGATACAAAGAGGTCATAGTGACCAATTGCACTCAGTGTGCAGTTTAATTTGAATTTCAGATGAAAAAAAATGCTCCATCCGTCAAACCAATCTACAAGTTAATGCCATGGGATCCCGAGGTATTGCCTGTAAAACCCGAGGTGCGGAGCGGTGTCGTAGTTAAACTTTCGCGGAAAAGTTAGTAGTCTCGAGCTTTCAGAGTGCGCCTTTGTATAGAGATATAACTACCACCGGCAGCTATTGCGTAGAGATATATAGCCGGAAAACGGTCACAAAGAAAGTGAACGAGAGAGAAAGAGAGAGAGAGAGAGAGAGAGACGTCATACATAGGGAAACCACTACGGAAGCGGCGTCGTATAGCGGGGCAAGTAACGACGCACCTAATTCAACGAGATTCAAAACGTTTTACAACGTGCTGCGGTGAAAGCGAACAAAGTACCACCGAGCTTCGCCTGGCTCCAGCTTCGTCTAGCTGCCATTTTCAACACGTCGATGCCTCATGTATAGAATATGTATATATACATATAAATATATATTGCTAAAATAAAAGTTTACCCGTTCCGGCTGGGCTTGGAAGCTCGCACACGCCGGTTTCCTCTCCCTCTTCTTTTTAACTCTCTCACGTAGCTGTGACGAATTTCGCGAACGACCAAAAACACTATATATATACATTTAGGGTACAAGGATTTTTCAGACGCGTTTATGCGCTCGAGGATGGTAATATAGATAGTTCTATGGGGTCTTGTGGGGTCTACATGTATACACCATCTCACGAATAGAACATCCGTCAAAAATGATTACAATGAAATCGATAATAAAGAGAACGAAAAAGATGAAAAAGGGATATAAGGGATGCAGTTTATATTCGTAAATTTTTTAACGTTTATTGGAAATATGATCGAAATGTGTCGTAACATCGCTTACCTCGTTACCGTTGGCGTCGATGCAACTCCGGGAGATCGAGCTGGATAATTTCGTGGGCTTCCTGACATCAAATATTCTGAAATCAATGAAGAATGAATTTTCGTTAGTTTGTTGATGTCAATTCAGACAACGATACTAACTTCAGGACGAATATTCTCAAGGGCTATTGAATATTACGCGGTAAAATATTCCAATACAATTTTCTTTCTTTATGTAAAACTACAATACATTCGAATTTTATTATTGCAAGGGACAATGAAAATTACAACAACAACAACAACAAACCCTTTTTCGGTCGTTTCTTCCAAATTCCTAAATTAGATAATGTCAGTGTCGTTAATTAGGTTAGTCCGCATTTATAACAGTTATAATTTCATTTCTGATACGTGAACTGGAATAAAATCAAACGTGCGAGTTAGTCCTGTCGCCAAGTTCTCGCCAATTTAACCATACATCATAATACATCCACCTTTTTGGTGAGAGCATCAAGCTTATTTGTATTAAGCTGAATAGTATGAATTGAGGTTGTTTTTTAACGATATCGGTATTTAATTCCCTCGAGAAGGGTAGCACGGAGATGGGGAACGAATTTATTGAAATATATACATAGATGCTCGGTAAATTAAGTTGATTTCGACAATATTAAGAGAAACCACCGAGGCGGTATCATTAATGTCTTACATAAAGCAGAACGTGTCCATCTCATATATCGACGCTGCTTACGAAAAGTAGCACGATTCAAATTTCTTACGAAAACGAACACGTTTCGAATTCCACCACGAAAATCAACACGTTTCGAAATTCGACGCGAAAATTAGCATGTTTCGGCTTTCACCGCGAACACTAGCATGATTCGGCTTCTGCCGCGAAAAGTGGCATGTTTCGGCTTCCGTCGCGAAAACTAGCATATTTCGATTTGCACTGGAAAAAGAAGTATATTTGCCGAACTAAATCGAATAAGATTCGGAACTTTCACAAATGTTTTAATAATTTTTCGGGAGCACTATAAGGAATAAATGAAAAACATTAAGGGTGTATCGCCCGTATACCCTTAAACATTTATATTCGTTTTCTATTAAAAAAATAATAACATTATTGAAAATACGATTCGCAAATACGATACGCAATGTTCCACCACTCAAAAACTAAAATTGTTCATCAATATATTTTTCGTGACTTCAAGTTTCGGAGTCAGCGATGGAATTGAACAAAACTATTGTTTATAAAAAGTATATTCTACTTACAGCCTGAAGAATCGTTCATTGTGTTTTTATTTCATAAAAAAAAACACAGTCTTGGAGTGATCAACGACTAAAGTATAAAGTACAGTATAAGTATAAAGTACAGTTGACAAAATCTTCAAAACAATCGCCTGAGATATCTCGAGAAATGTCAGGTCTTGGACGAAGTAGCAAGAAGGAAAAAAACTGACATTGTTAACTTTGCATACACTGCAATTGTTTTTCGATTTTCTTTTCTCTAATTTTTTTGACCATGGTTTTTTTACTCCAAAACTATTTGCCATCTTATGATAAGCCTAGCGGACCAAAATTCAAACAGTAAAATATGGATGAAATAAATTTAAACAAAAAATAAAACAGTATAAAATGACAAGCATAAATATTTCGTCAATTTGGAGTAAAAAAGGATGTTCAAAAAACATGGAGTAAAAAATGAGAAACATTTCCAGTGATACTGAAACGTGCTAATTTTCGCGGTGAAAGTCGAAACCTGCTAGTTTTCGTGGTAAAAGTCGAAACCTGCTCGCTTTCATGGTAAAAGCCGAAACATGCTAGTTTACGCGGCGAATATCGAAATGTGCTAGTTTTTGTGGCAAAAGCCGAAACATGGTAGTTTTCGCGCAGATATCAAGCGTACTTGTTTTCGTAAGAAATCTGAAACATGCTAGTTTTCGTAAGCAGCGTCGATATAATCAAGTCATTGAGTTCTACATAATTAATTAACCCGTGTCATTGATTCCTGAAATCATTTTGAATAATAATTTTTGAAATAGTTCATACCTCTGCCACACTAGTTTTAGTAAATTTTTATAAATGACCTAAAATTGTGGTAAGATTAATGCTCTCAGTAAGAGTGCGTTTAGGGTGTGAATTTCGATATTCCCAGTTCCCGCCACACTTTCACCATCATTCGAGGCGATACGGTACGGGAAAAAAATCCGCATGACCGATTTAAATGCAATTGAACAGGATAAATTAGATATGACGATTTAGCGAGAAATTTGGGCGAACGCCCCGAGGGTTTCACGCTAAAACTTCAAAGAGTCACTTTATGCAGGAAATTGCAAATGTGTTGCGAATTTTTTTTAAAGTTTGGTAGCGACGAGAGCCATTCGTTTCTCTCCCTCTGACGGCTCGGCTGTTTCTTTTGTTCTCTCTCTCTCTCTCTCTCTCTCCCTCTCTCTCTCTCTCTCTCTCTCTCTCTCTATATATATATATATATATATCTTCGTCGAGTCCGCGCATACCTCTCTCGCTCGGATTTTACAAGGTTTTTGGGGTAACTAGCGTTTGAAAGCTCGCTCTGTCTCTCCCGTCCTCTGTATCGTTCATCATCTTCTATATACGTATATATAGACAGCAGTGCCGCGCGCATGTTCGGAAACTTTAATGCACCCATACGCGCGTGTACTCCGTCTACCCTCTGCCATTCCTGTTTTCCAGTTAGCCGTACGCCTCCCTCTCCGCGTTCCAATCATGAATAATGCATCGATGAAATTTGCTTGGCGTTTAACGTGTGCGAAGAACGATTTGAACGAAATTGGTTAGGGGTGCATATATAGTATAACATCCCTTCTCTATACGCCGAGCCCGTGATTACTTGGGAATGCATATTGACTACCGTTATTATATCTCACACCTCTTGAAGATCACTCTCAATCCACGAGAACTTCATTATTGGGTTTTTTTTTTGGTACAGTGAACCGTATTAGCACGTAATGGTACTTTGAGAATCGGGAAATGGTGAAAATTCTTAATCTGTCAGTACTCTTGTTAAGACTACTCGGATTTCTATCATGCCCTCGTTCGCCTCTGAATTATTGCCACGGATTGTCTTCCAATGTTTGCCACCCTTCCAAACAGATCCTCATCTCCTTCTCTCTGTCTTTCTCTCTTCAACTTTAACTTCCGTTCTCGAGTTTTCCGACCTCGCTCGGTGTCTCTGACGTCGAGCAGCCTCGTAACTACTGCCTAATTACTCGGACAGGTAACCGGATCCGCCAAAGGGAAAGAAGCAAATAGGGCAGAGGGAGAGAGATAGAGATAACGAGAGGAAGTGAACACAGGTGCGCTTCCACCACGGTTCTCGCGCTTCCATCCGGAACCTGACCTATGTCGGATAACGAGGTAATTGAGTTTATTAAACGCGCGAGTCCCTATCTGTCCGGCTATCTTTTCGTCCCGTTTGCTCTCGTAATATGCCCACTCTCTTTCTCTCTCTCTCTCTCTCTCTTTCACTATCCATCTACCAGACACCCACGTTTCAAACACGAATCTCCAATTACAGATAAGCGCGACGCAAAACGATTATTCTCGTGTCTCGCTTTACTCTTCACACTTCGGCCATAGAGAAACGCCGAGAAAGAGCTGTCTTGATAAAGAATGTCTCTCGCGGGAGTAAAAATGAAAAGGATGGTGCAAGATATAGAATGAAATTAATATGATCACCTGACTGTCTGGCCTTCTTCGGAATAACGAGTCCCCGGCGCTGCGGTGAATAATTTGCTCTAAACGAATAATTTTTGTGAAGAATTGTTCGTCTCCTCGTTCGAAATTCCCTTTCGAAGCCTGCATTTATTCGGGAATCAATACGATTTATACAAATGCACTTTTCGATGATGACTAAGTTCACGTAGATGCCGCAGAAACGGATTGTTTTTCTTCCTCACAGAGGAAGTTTTTTTTTTTTATCAAGCGTCATTTCTCGCTTGGACACCGGATATCTGGTGATCAAGGTTGCGTTTAAAAATGCCGAACCAACTGACAACTTTATGATTAATTCGAAACCATTTCCACCATCTCCGGGTGTCCAGCGGGCCGAATTGAAGCTTGATCCACGGAATAGCGGAGCAGCTGCTGTCGGTGCCATTCGATTTATGCATCAGCCGGAAACTGGGATTCTGCATTTCTCTCCGAAAAGCCCATTCATATTCTACTAGGCAGTCGGATATATAGCTTTTCTATGGCTACCGTGCGTCAATCGAGTCGCGTCAGTATCATCTGTTTAGTTAATGAGTCTGCCCTAGGTATACCTAGATATACGTTCCTAGGCTTCAACAGACACATATATATTTAATTACATTTTCATCTCTATATTCCGTCGCAATATCGTCGTTACCGACAGCTGATTATTATTCAAGATCGTCGAGCGCATACTCGAATCACCCGGCAATTTTCCGAAGCTCTTCGTTTGTCTCTCTGTCAATCCTACATACGCAAAGTCTTGGCACGAGGGGATTTCACCCGTTTACGAATTACCAGAGTAGCTATCCAAAATGACGGTTCCTCTCTTCTCAAAATTACTGCATACAATTCTGGAAGATTACAGGAGAGACTATTAACATCGCAGGGTGTGAAATGAGAAAGCCTGTTTCAACGTACGGCTTAATGCCTCATGATGAAAAAGCATCCACCATTTAGGTACGTGTCATATCATATATACGCTCTAAGACTTATTCAAGAGTGGACGTTGACCTGAATAAAAGTTTCTCTTGTAGCGAGCAAAGTTTTGTGCAGAATATTTTCAGTGATTAAATCCTTTAATGGTTCATGCGCTGGAGGACGAGAAAGAACCGAGATTTTTCTTCCTTCTCTCCACCATCTATATTCCACAGCCATACTTGGCGAATTATTTTTTCAAAAAGATTCTAGCTCGCTGTCACGCGCACCATGAGACTTTAAACTCTCATCCAGCGGCAAAGGCAGAGGTGTATTATGAATCTGACACGAGCGTTCTGGACGCTCACCGATAGTGGCCAGTATAGAGCGACAGCAAGAGAGAGAGAGAGAGAGAGAGAGCGAGAGAGAGCGAGAGAGAGAGAGAGTGGGAGAGGCGAGAGTAAAGAGGGGAGCACAACGTAGAAAACTTTGTTCATAGTCGAGTGCCGCGCAACCTAAAAGCGTTCGCGAGCCGCGGGACGTCCTGGCTAATTAATTTTTGAAGGACCAAAAATTGTCAAAGCCCCCGAGAACATGAAAGGGTCGAAAAAGTAGAACTGTATATAGGCCAATGAAGAGAGGCGCTGGGTGAACAAAAAATATACATGCATTTCTTTGTGTCCCTCAGAGCCGAAAGTCTTTCGGAGCGTGATAGGAGGCAATCGGCTGTTCAATTTTATTCTTCATTTTACCCTCTCGTGTCGTGAGGTGCGTGAATTAAGCAGGCATAATCATTGAATTCAGATTTTTTTTGTACATCGTATATCCTGTAACGAGAAGCCATAAATATTTTCGTCCCTTTCTTGGCTACATAGAGAGTGGCGGTATAGAAGCGAGGATTTGCTTCGGCCGGTCGTCATGACGATAATACAGATATACAGGTATACATATGGTTATAGCAACCATCGTCAAGGGTTGTTCGCCCGATATCTCTATCGTGCATGTTTCACGATTCCCGAATTATCACTATCCTCCTTTCGGTAATACGCCCGTACTCTGATCTACAACATAAAGAGGAATTACCTTCAACTATGTTTAAATTCTTCATAAAAGTATTGAATAATTTCCTTATCAGTCGGATAAAATCGTTGATTATTTAAAAGAGCGCTTGAGGCACTTTCCAATGTCGCTTCAGTCATCCTCAAAAATCAATTCTTCGGCGATTTCATCGACAGAGAGGGACAAAACTCCACCTCGCATACTAGAACAATCGCAATTTCAATCGATGAGCATTCATGGCTAACCACACGGAGTACGTATGTTTGCAAAGAAAGCTAACTCAAGGTAGTAGTCTGGTAACTTAAGCCGATTTTCATGTCTTTTTTGGAGGGCGTTTTTTTGTAGGAAAATAAAAATCAATCGTTTTGGATATTTAGGATGTTTTTATTTACATATTAAAGATACAAAAAAAAATTGTTTGAAAAAATTAAATAGTTTATTATTGTTGAAATTTATTGTTTATTATTGTTAAAAAATTAAATAGTTTATTATGGATAAATAACAAAGTGGCGGACTTCGGAAAAAAAAGTTCTTTTATTTTGCCCGCCATTTTGTTATTTATCCATGAAATTTAACTTCAGTAGTTCCGACCAGAATGACATGTCTATAGATTAAGAATTATCAAGAATTTTCGATTTCAGATAACATCAAGAGCCAAAATCAACGGGGCCACCCACGCGCTTTTTTTTCGAGGTGCCAACTTCGATCAATAATAATGATAATAATAAACTATTAAATTTTTTCAAACAAATTTTTTTTTGTATCTTTAATATGTAAATAAAATCATCCTAAATATCCAAAACGATTCATTTTTATTTTCCTACAAAAAAACGCCCTCCAGAAAAGACATGAAAATCGGCTTAAGTTACCAGACTACCACCTTAAATATATAACGAGTGTCGTCGACGAGCTATTATCGAGGTTCATTGAACATAATTACGAACGTAATGAGTGTGGCAAAAAAGCATATTATAGATATATTTCTGAAATAGGCATGGGAAAAATTTTGCAGTAACGTTCTGATCGAACATCGAGAGAGATATTGGTGTTTGCGTTAGTAACGGGGTAGCGGAGGGAATGTATTCGCTCGCTTGACGGTTGTAATGTAATGGCGTCTGTGCTGGTCTAGACTCGATGGCCACCGCAGTACCGAGACAAGGAGTGTATGAGCCTAGGGGTCACTAGCCTGCTGCTCCCTCGTACACAAACACTATTAAGTTCGCAGGGTTGGACTCCTCTCCCTCTCTCTCTCTCTCTCTCTCTCTCTCTCTCTTGTCCCTATGTGGTATGTTCCAGGAAGCCCTAAGAAACGAGTTCCATTCTCTGGCGCTGCTTGTCGGGACCCTCTCGCACGTCGTCATCTCCACACCACTACGATACGTGAATCGAACGGTATTTATGTATACATGTATAAGTGCAACGGAGAGTTCGCTAGGCAGCGAGCAGCCAGCTTCATTATTTATGTAAACGCGATATCCGCAAATACCTGGCGATATATATCTGCCGGGGACAACCATCATGGCATAAACTCTACGAGCGTTTCCCAGCTTGTACGAGTGTACGACATAACGTTTGTATTTGCCGGAGACACAAGCCGCGCAATTTATTATCCCCCCGGTCATTTATAGTTCCTTCGCCTTCGTTGCTGCAATTTAGTCGTCGATATACAACGAGAAATAACGCTCTATGTAGTCATGAACAGAGTGACACATAGATTAAAAAAAAAAGGAAACGCGATGAATTTTCATTCTGTAACGTTAAACAAAACTACACGGAGCTTGAAATAGCTAATACACGAGTCTTTAGCCCCAGAGGGGGTTGATTTCGAAACGTCAACGAGGATGACTCAAAGAGTCGAAACGAACGAGATCGCCACGGGCTTTGTTATTCGTGGAACGTTATTAGACGAAAAATAAATATGCTGCCGCCTCGTCGTATAAATAAACTCAGACTCTTGGATTAATTACAAAAGAGCTTCGAGTTTCGTGGGAAGTCACGTTTGGCCATGGCAGCACTAGACTATGGAAAAGTGAAGTCTTCCTCCCTCTCCACGACCTTCTCTTCTGCATCTTGATGGTTAAAAGTTCTTTGAAACGACGGGGGTGTAAATCAACACCTCGGGGCTCTTTTCGTACTCTCTCGGTAGTGCAGCACGACAAAATCGTTTCTCGCTTCGAGGGTAATTGTCTTTGGCAATGAGATACGTTAGAAAATTAAGTTTGCAACAGCCACGTCTTTACTGAATGTATGTTGCAACTTTTGATGAAAAAACCGTATAAATAAGACCAAAAATGAGTTACATCGGTGTCATAAAATTTGGTATTTACTTAAAAATACCACTTTAATTACATTTCATTTTCGGTAGAATACGAAGTTTCGGTTTCAGAGAAGAATTAATGGTCTAAGTACTATATTTGCATACCTCTGGTATTCAACATTCCAATTTTTTGATCTTCCGGGTCTTCCGATGGGATGTGCAAACTGCAAGTCTTGTGCCTGTCAAAGTTCTATTAGGAAGACGAAGCTTTGAGGACTTTTGCACGGAAGGGTTGAATGCTCAATTCGCTTCATCCCCGGGGCAAGAAGGTGTAACGCGAATGAACGAGCCAGCAGAGTAAAGGGGCGAGAAACCGGAACGGCTGGGAGCGTCGCGACGCGACGAGCCGAGAAACTCGTAAAGAACGGTGCGGAGAATGTTAACTAATAGGTCGCAAACAAACGGACAATTTGGCGAGTAGATTAGTCTTTTGGAATAGGGGTAGGTACGATCTTTTTACTTTATCGTCGTTTCTGAATCCGGGCAATATGATTATAAATCTTGAACACAGGATTAGATACAATCAAGGTTGGCATTCAGTCGTCTTACCCTTTGTATTATTAAGCTGCCCTTATACCTTCTTAATCTTCTAATTTTTTTTCGCGTGAACAAGTTTTGCTACACTTACAGCTGGGGGGCCAGTACCCAGAGTTGAACAATTATATATAATAATCGTGATGATTTTATCGATTCTCCTGCCTTTCCATAATATCTTAGTGAGATTGACCGAGAAATTAATGGATAATCGTATAAAATGTTTATGTTTTGAGTTTTCTTATTTTTCTATATCGTTTTATTCTGGTGAATAATACGGTCTCAAGAACGTATATTAGCGAGCATACTAATCCCCCCCTGAAATGAGCACTCAGATCGAATTGCACTAGCACCATATCATAACACTAGTCGGTGATAATAAACACTGAGGATTCTCCTTCGCGTGGATATTAAAATGTACTCTCTATTTGCTCTTTGCCCCTACAATTTAACGATATCTCGTGTACTTTTATTCTTCCTCTAAAAAAAAAACAAAAACGAACCCTTCGCTCTCGCCGAGATATAAGAAAAACAAGGTCGTAATGTGACGACGATGGAGGGAGGAGAAGGTTTCGATGACAAAGAATTCTGAATAAAAGAAAATCTCATCGATCGTTCATGTGAGCGGGGTGGAATAAGACACAAACGAGAACAAAATGGTAGTCTGGCGAAATGAGCTTCGTGCGGATTGCGTGAGGAAAAAAAAAGAAGCGGAAACGAGAACAGAGAGGCTCTTGCAGAGCCGACGGAATTGAGCAAAACAGCGGATGAGAATCGAGATCTCGCTCGGTATAGCGGGGTCCAAAGGCGAGGTACTCTGGAGCTCAGGTGAAACAGAAGGAATGGTAAGACGAGCCAGAGGTAGATGAATAGAGGGGAGGGAAAAGGTCTGGTAGGTGAAAGAAAATATCTTGGCAAAGCGAGAAAGGTATAACCATAGAGAGAGAGAGAGAGAGAGAGAGAGAGAGAGAGAACTTGTGTGCAGCGTCTGTGAAGCGGAGAAGGTACAGGCTAGTCAAGGGTTTCTTGGTTGTTGGGTGTTTGGCCGACGGCCAAGGCGAATCTCTGAAGCGCGGGTAATGGTTACTTTTTTTGCTGTAGCTTGGGTCCCCGAGGGAAAAACTCACTATTGCTGGAACTCTCGTCTGAATCATCCCTCCATCTCTATCCACTCCTGAATTTACGCGGATATACCTGTGATCAGCAGAAACTCTTCATTCTATCGAGAAAGTGAGAATGTTTGTATAAAAAAGTAATACATGCTTTAACCGAACAAAAAAATTATGAACCTTCTGTCTAAAAAAAATGATACTTATATGAACTAATTAACAGATATTATTTTAGAATAATACCTCATAATTGTTTTGGTAGATAATTACTTTCAATGGTCTTCTTATTCGAGCAGCAACCATTGTCTGCATTGAAAAATTGCAACGGACGAAAAGTTAATAAACAATCAGAATTCATATCTACATAGTTTTCGCTCTATTCGATCTTTGATGAAAACACGCTTGAGTTATAACAAGAGAAAAATATATATGTTGAAATCATCATCCGGTACGATCAAACGATGCGTGCATCAAACAGTTCAAATTGAGTGTGCGCGTGATGCGTGAAGATGAGTCTGGACAGTGTCCATATGTGACTACTCGAGGGTAACAGTTTCTAGAGGGTTGCTGGTATGGGTAAGGTTGATTAATGACGTACAACAGAGAACGGTGGATCTCTCTGTCTCTCTCTCCTTTTCTCTCTGTGTGTGTCCTGGCTAGGGTGAGGGTCGATTTCCAATAGTCGGCGTGTCCTTCAATGAAGGGCCAGAGGCTAGCTACAGATGCAAAGACGACCGGGGGGTAGAGGGGGAAGAGCGGGAGTTACCTCAAACGTAGATATGACATGTACACACAGTCAGTTGCTACGACAGTTACCAGAGGAGTCAAAGGGAAAGGGGTGAAAGCGCGTGATAGAGAGAAAGAGAGAGAACACGTTTGGTGCGGGCTCACGATGGAGTACCGTAAATGTCAGTATTGATGAGTCCGATCGAACGTAATCCCAGATGCGTGACCAAGCATTTCGATCAGCGCTTATCTCGTACGGATGTGCCCGAATCCATTATTATCGTTAACGCCCTTCCTTGTCTATCGAATCTTTTGTACTTGTCGAAGCGGGGCCAGCGAGTTTCTGAACGCTTATTCATATTAGATATGTCCATTTGCCGAGCGATCCATAAACTGTGCACATATGTTTCTAGTCAGCTAACTAATTACAGCTAACGAACTTATTTCGTTGAGTGCGATCGATTTTGCTTTTTACGTTTTGATTTTGATTTTGCACGATGCTTTTTAGTCGCACGATCGCTGGAAATGATCCGAAACGTTCTTCTTTTGTTTCATTCGAATCATGCTCCATTTCGGTATACTCGTACATATGCTGCAATGGTGTAAGTCTTGCGTGGAAAGATTGCCTGTGGGATAGCTCAATATCTAGCAGGCAGTGGGAAAGAGAAGAAGTGACAGCGAGAGAGCACAACTGTTCGTTAGTCGGTATTATGATGGTCGATGGTAGGACATCTACCGTTCATCCTCTTTCTACTACGGTATTAAGGTAGTAGTTTGGTAACTTAAGCCGATTTTCATGTCTTTTTTGGAGGGCGTTTTTTTTTAGAAAAATAAAAATGAATCGTTTTGGATATTTAGGATGTTTTTATTTACATATTAAAGATACAAAAAAAAATTTGTTTGAAAAAATTTAATAGTTTATTATTATTATTATTATTGATCGAAGTTGGCACCTCGAAAAAAAAGCGCGTGGGTGGCCCCGGTGATTATGGCTCTTGATGTTATCTGAAATCAAAAATTCTTGATAATTCTTAATCTATAGACATGTCATTCTGGTCGGAACTACTGAAGGTAAATTTCATGGATAAATAACAAAATGGCGGACTTTGGAAAAAAGTTTTTTTTTCCAAAGTCATTTTGTTATTTATCCATGAAATTTAATTTCAGTAGTTCCGACCAGAATGACATGCCTATAGTTAAATTTCAGTGTCTATAGTTAAATTTCATGGATAAATAACAAAATGGCGGACTTTGGAAAAAAGTTTTTTTTTCCAAAGTCCGCCATTTTGTTATTTATCCATGAAATTTAACTTCAGTAGTTCCGACCAGAATGACATGTCTATAGATTAAGAATTATGAAGAATTTTTTTATTTCAGATAACATCAAGAGCCAAAATCACCGGGGCCACCCACGCGCTTTTTTTTCGAGGTACCAACTTCGATCAATAATAATAATAATAAACTATAAAATTTTTTGAAAACAATTTTTTTTGGTATCTTTAATATGTAAATAAAAACATCTTAAATATCCAAAACTATTTATTTTTATTTTCCTACAAAAAAAACGCCCTCCAAAAAGACATGAAAATCGGCTTAAGTTACCGGACTACTACCTTAAGAAGAAAATATTTGTAAGTACGAGTACTAACGAATTAAGAACAATTCGGGTGTATAGCTCAAATATTTTATCAAAATGATTATCAAATAACAACGACAATCAAAGAAAAAGCTACTTCTGCTATTTCAATATAACGAGAGATGGCCATCTCTATTTGTTCATCCGCTGACGTGTAAATCCTTCGTCAGTAACATTGGTGTACGTAAAGTGGGAACTCATTGATCCAGAATTTCGAAGCGTTTGCTCCAATAACATCGAGGAGCATCTTCTCGATCAAACAGATTGCTCGTGTACGCGAATGAATTCTCTCGCATTGACGGATAGAATTAACCTTTATTGGTGTAGGATTCGCGGGGCATCCTCGCTCGAGAAACTGACCTTTTAGTAAGCTACCAGATTTTGAACGTACAGAACTGGTAGAGCAGCGACAATCTTGCGCTTCAGTTACTCCGTAAACAATAAGATAACGTCGATTGGAATAGGAACAGTGGAGATCCATTTTATCGAACAGGAAATTGTGTTCCAGTTATGGTATTTTAGGTACACCATTTTCCTGTTAGTAGATTTCTCAAGCGCTACCATTTCACCGCAGTCCACACACGGTTGTCAAGACTATAACTCCTCGTTCGTCTTCATTGTTACATATAACAAACGGTAAAAACAAAAAGTATCGGTATGTACTTTCCAGCTATTTTCGTTCCTGATCCATCGCCTTTTCCGGAAATCTGCATCATTCAACGGCAAATCGGTCAACTGAACAATTAACAAAGTCAATAAATAAAAAGTTACAGGTTAATTGACATAGTTAGATTTCAGGATTCATTGAGACTCAAATGTCCGGAAATACAATATCCCCATATTCTGTGCGTTGAATTGAGTACAAAGGAAATTTGGAACTTTCTTCCAGTTACTCTCATATTCTCTGTACCGTCACCGGAATCAGGGTAGTAGTTATGGATTTACGAAAACAGAAACGAAAGTTCGAAGAGTTTCTGAGTGTTTCGTTGCTTCTAACAAGAGGAACAAAACAAAGACAAAGAGGGAGAGAAATTGAGGATTATTTACTGTGAACTAGTTTATTTTAATTCATAAAGGATCCTTTAAAAATTGCACGGCCTAGTAAGCTCGGAAGAATCCAAGCTTTTGTTCGACAGACACGAATGATAATGATCGATCGAGCTCGCGTATTTCTAACCTTATCATCTCCAGGGAAGCCTTATTCCCTCTCGCAGTTTTCTCGATCCATCTCTTTCCCTTTGTCTTTGCTTTACCTTGCCGACGCTCTATCCCTCTTGGTTTCATTCATTCAATATCTACCTCTATAGTTGCACTACCTGGTGTATACCTATGGATATATAGTTGCTCCGTCGCGTTCTCCTGGCTGTCCCAGTACCCGCTATTAGGAACAAACGGGAAATAGAAGTGGCCGAAGTTTAACTAGCTCCGCCGCAACTGCCACCGCTGAAAATGCCGTGCAATCGCAACGGGTCTCGTTCTCTTCATCAACTCAAACTGTGGGGAATTAGCTCCTGGCCCTCGTCCAGATTACTTCTGTAGTCCCTCGATCTCGCGGTATACCTCCGCACATCCGCATCTATCTCATTTAAAATCCTCGTATGTACTAACACCCTCGAGTATACTCGTGTAAACCAACGTTTACAAACATGTATTACGTCCATTAGAGTTCCTTATAGGCTGAAAAAAATACTAAAGTGTTTGCGTTCGATATACGAGAAGTTAAACACTTTTTGTATTTTATCGATATACGCGAGCTCGCGATGCGCTATAATATTTTGAGCAGTAACTGGTGAAAATCGTTCAAATAAATTTTTTAACAAAATAATTATAAATAGATATGGGGAAAAATACAGATATTTGTTATGAAAATAAAAATACTTAGCAATTTGTCACGTGGAGAAAAGTATATTCATTTTTCACATTTTTCTCTGTGGGGGCTGTAATAGTGCGAATTTTACTTGGTGCATCATAAAATAAGGTTGCACAGGGGGCGAGGGAGAGAGAGAGAGAGAGACAGAAAGTGAGGCAAAAAATGTTGAATACATGGGTGCAGCCACCCTGCACTTTATCCTCGTTTTATCCCTCTCCTGCTGTACAAAATTCACGCGGAAAAACGCGAGAAGCCTTCGTGAGAATCACCGGTCTACGGTAAATTGGCGCGGTCCACCGAGCTCTACCAACCGTACTGCGCTCTATATATATACATATAAACATATACGAAAAATCGTCCTCTCGGCTCCACAACTGCAACGAAACGCGGAGTAACGAATTGTGCATTTGCGTCACGTAACCTGTTTTACGTAACGCCGGGGAAGGCTTTTGTTCGGCTGGCGAATCTTATTAGTGCGAACCATTTTATATTAATTCGAGTTAAACTCAGTTCTCCAGCGGTTTAAATCTTTCTCATTGTTCC
The DNA here is from genome assembly GCA_958009045.1 of Oxytorus armatus. NCBI lineage: Eukaryota > Metazoa > Arthropoda > Insecta > Hymenoptera > Ichneumonidae > Oxytorus > Oxytorus armatus. Next base: position 22,969,107 of record OY253745.1, read on the forward strand.
CCGGTGACCACATAACCATAAACCATAGATAATATATCTATGCCTGAAAGCTTCAATAAGAACGAATCCTCAAATAATGCGCGAAATTTGTATAGCTCTTTAAGGGAGGAAATAGGGTTAGACGGTTGAAAAAATCGATTTTTTTTTAATTTCATGAATTGTTAGTAAAACTAGTGAAAAATATGTTCCCAAAATAAACAATGAAAATTCCGACTCGTTCTATTGTTATAAGCCATTAAGGTAGTAGTCTGGTAACTTAAGCCGATTTTCATGTCTTTTTTGGAGGGCGTTTTTTTGCAGGAAAATAAAAATGAATCGTTTTGGATATTTAGGATGTTTTTATTTACATATTAAAGATACAAACAAAAATGTTTTTGAAAAAATTTAATAGTTTATTATTATTATTATTATTGATCGAAGTTGGCACCTCGAAAAAAAGCGCGTGGGTGGCCCCGGTGATTTTGGCTCTTGATGTTATCTGAAATAAAAAATTCTTGATAATCCATGAAATTTAACTTCAGTAGTTCCGACCAGAATGACATGTCTATAGATTAAGAATTATCAAGAATTTTTTATTTCAAAGTTCAAAAAAAGTCGATTTCAGAAAAACGCGTTTGAAAAAATAGTACCAAGAAAAACAAGCAATATGGGGTCGCTAATATTTTATAGTATATACGTGTACGTAGTATATAGTATATATGTATAAAATATTCTCAAAGTTTCAATGAATTATATTCATTTTTTATACTATAAAAAAATTCATGAAAATCATTGAGAAAACGCAGTCCTAACCCTATTTCCCCCCTTAAGCTCTCAATATATCCCACAGAAAGTCCTTCGTGTCGATAAGCTCAATCCCCTTTGGCGATCTTTTGGCAGTGGTTCATAAAAACTTACTCTCTACGAATACGACCATGAGCTATATGAATGTTTTTCTCTCTTATTTTCTCTCCACATCTCTGCCGGCCGTGAACGATTAACAGGAGCGTATAAGATAAGCCTCCATGAAGCTGCGCGACCGCGTATATAGTGGCGGAAAATAAAGTGAAGGGTCGGCCATATACTGTATGGGTGCGAACACCGGTGTGAGAGCGTGAAAGCGATTTTCCGCGTATCCCTGGGTTATGAGAGAGACCCTTCGAAGCTTTCGTGCCATTCGTGTGTGCTTCACCGGACGAGCACACACCGGTGTTATCTCGTGAAAAGCGTTTACGGCATCCGACTACCTATATACCTATACCTCCCTATATATGGTCTCGCGATTTCCCCCTCCCCTGTCCCGTTGCCCGCCGTCATTTCCAACGCCACCCCGTCGACCCGCACTGTGTGACTATACACGAGCGAGATAGTTTACCCTAGCGCAGACGGGGCGAATGAGATAGAAGAGCTGTTTTCATATCGCCACCAGCACCGGCTGACACCGGATACCAACATATCCACCGTTCGTATACCCTCCTCCATCCCTCAAGCCCCAAACGGAAGAGTCGGCACTCTGCACTCAACTTTGCCAAATCAGTACCATTTTCTACGGACCAAGCTCTCGAGCATATTAGTCGATGTTAACGGAACCGCGAATAACTTTCTCACTATACATTTAGATACTGTATTATGAGTGTCAACCTCGCGCGATGGTTAACGATGTCAGTGTTGACCTCACACTTGGATAGTTACTCTCTGTGGGACGCGAAATCGAAAAATTCGGTTTTATAGTAGACGAATGATTATGGATGAAAAAATGGTGTTGTCTCTATGTCTTGCAATAATTTCACGCTTAAACAATTATTATTATTGTTATTCCTAATCTGAAAATCATAATGTAAGAACTGGCGAATTATTACTGTGAACTATTGATCAATTTTGTAATTCTATACAAATTACGAAACCCCCTTATGGATAGAGCGTTACGTATCTCGTATATAAGTCTTGTGTCTCGTTTCGGTCTCTACAATGCGTTTATCTTCACAGTCTGCTTGAACACGTCATATTTCTGTGTCTGAGCAACACTTATCCTTTCTACTAGCTACGCTGACGGGTTCATTATTCACCTGGTTTTCTTCGGCCATACACTCTTTTCGTGCTAAACGTTGGAACGTGTCACGTACACCCAACAGAAGGCTACAATTTACCTATTTGAGCGATCACCGGTTTCTCCGGCCAATCGCGAATAAGTCAAGCGCTCTGGGCGATGAATCCTTAATAGGATGTTATAGGCATTTTTATAAGCATTCTTATAGACATCCTTACCTTGTAAGTTATAGCAAAGAACACATTTTCTTTGCTATAACTTACAAGGTAAGGATGTCTATAAGAATGCTGATAAAAATGTCTATAACATCCTATTATCCTGAAGCGTGGGTGTAATATTTCATTCAGCAGTATGTCATTTGTTTCAATAAAAATTCATACCAATTGAATACTTCGTTTAAATTTAACAATTAAAAATAAATCATATAAGAATGATTTCAATAAAATCCATGGAAGGGTATTTCATTAAGGGATAACACCACTGTGACCCCCTGTTTTTTTTTCACATTTTTCAAGAATTTTTTTTTGTCGGAAAAAAAAGAGATATTCCAAAAATTTTGTTGGGTTTTATTCCTTGTTTATTACTGTATCAAAAAACATTTTTTTCACATTTTTCACACATTTTTCACGCATAATTTCAAAGGCGTGCCTATTTTTTTTAAAACGATATTTTTCCAAATCCCTATGTACTTCTCTTCAAAATATCATATTATTAACAAAAACACTCGGTATTTTTTTTCAGATCTACGTTGAAGAGAGTTCTGCTGCGTGCCGCGGAGATGACAGCACCTGACGTGAGAGCTTCCTCAGCGCCACCATGCGACGTGAAAAATGTGAAAAAATGTTTTTTGATACATTAATAAACAAGAAACAAAACCCAACAAAATTTTTCGAATATCTCTTTTTTTTCCGCCAAAAAAAAATTCTTGAAAAATGTGAAAAAAAACAGGGGGTCACAGTGGTGTTATCCCTTAAGGGAGAAAATAGGGTTAGACGGTTCAAAAAATCGATTTTTTTTTAATTCTATAATTTGTGGGTAAATCTATTGAAAAATATGTTCCCAAAATTAAAAATGAAAATTCCGACTCGTTCTATTGTTATAAGCCATTAAGGGAGGAAATAGGGTTAGGACAGCGTTTTCTCAATGATTTTCATACATTTTTTTATAGTATAAAAAATGAATATAATTTATTGAAATTTTGAGAATATTTTATACATATATTTAAGTACTAGGGGGGCTCTGCCCCCTGCGCCCTTCGCCCCCCCCCCCCCCCCCCACGCCACCCTCGCCTTCGCTCGATCCCCTCACCCAGCCTACTCGATCCCGCTCGCTCTCCTCAACTCTTGTACACGGCGGCGGCGGCGGCGGCGGCGATATATTTATATAATATAGAGAGATATACTATAATATATTAGCGACCCCATATTGCTTGTTTTTCTTGGTACTATTTTTTCAAACGCGTTTTTCTGAAATCGACTTTTTTTAAACTTGCGTACACGCTAGTTTGAAAAGTTTTCAACCAATCGTTTTGAAAATTGGCAGTTACTTTCTTCATAGTATTGCGCTCTATATGAACCTAAAATCGGAATATTATCATTATTTAAAATATTTTTTTTTTGCAAATAAAGTTGTAAAAAATGGCAAAAAACCATACTTTTTTGTTTTGACCCCTGTTAAAAATTCTATTTTCTAGTTTTTTGATAGCATTTAGGATCATATAGAAGAGAGACATATAATAAAAGTAAATTCCAACCTCGTTTGATTTTAGATGAAAATTGTGGCTTCCAGAATGTACGCAAAATGCTGAGTCTGATTGTGACCTGCAATATGGGGTCGCTAATATCTTCGGTGTTTTTCAAGGAAATTCTTCAAAAATGTTATAGTATATACTTAAATATATGTATAAAATGTTCTCAAAGTTTCAATAAATTATATTCATTTTTTATATTATAAAAAAATTCATGAAAATCATTGAGAAAACGCTGTCCTAACCCTATTTCCCCCCTTAAATACTGAAAATTTAACGAAAAAAAAATGTGAATTATCGAACGGGAGCTTCGGTACATTAGACTTACACTTTCGTACCCGAAAAACGATCGCGTCGTTTATTACTATTATCATGATCATTATTATTATTAATACGATATTACTGGGGGTAAAAAAATGACGCGTTGGGGATTCGGAGCGGCGCCAACTAAGGCGATCCATTCCATCGTATAAACTGATGTGTGGTTGTGATAGCTTCTACTTTTTTTCTTTTTGCTTATCCCACAGTCGCTTTCATTCCCAAACGGCGATTCGCCTACATACACCAAGGCATACAAAATGAACGTTAAGCGTCGAGTCTCAGCGGCACGTTCGCGAGAAGGTCGGCCAGAAAAGCGGAAGATAATAAAAACGATAATTGCCACCCCGTTAACAAAGAAACTCTGAAAGCCAACGACGCTTATATGCCAGCTTCATCCCCCGGCATTTTACCCGTTTCTCTGAACCTTTATCTCTTGCACTTGGCCCAGACTTGACTCTCTTTTCCTCGCTCAACGCGATGCTTATATATACCATCGGTTACAGAGGCCGCGAGAGAAACGGAGAGAGAGAGAGAAAAAGACTATACAGCTGCGGTGTATAATCAGATACACCGAAAGCCAAGCTCCGGCGATGGGGAACTCCCATTAATGCTGGCAAAGCTCTCTGCTCTCTCTAGTTGCCGCTCTGCTGCCAGAGAGATAGGTTACAGACTATATGTATAAGCACACAGACCAGACTATCCCACACTCTCTCTCTCTCTTTCTCTCGCCCCGGAACCCTTTGTTAAAACAAATGATATCGCAGGAATTCAAATTAGGATGGAGAAGCACCAAAGAACGCGATCGCGGTGAAGGCGCGTAAACGAATAATTTGGAATAATTTTTTTCTGCATTTCCGTTATAATCCTGCGGTATTTATTCAAGTAAGATATTACTTTTCATTTAATTTTATGAAGACTTGGTCATATCATTGAAAGTCCTAAGGTATCTCATTGTCAACTCGATAACTTCCCTAATTTCATCATGACAAACGAATGCTCGCATCCCATGTGCGTCTGCGAAGTAATCTGAGTAACGGACCCCCAAGTGAACATAAGTACCGGACAAGACTTGAGAAGAAAAAACTCGTTACCAAAAATCACGGTAATGGAGAGATTAAGTTTGGTGGATAGTTGGAAGAAAAAAAATGACCCCCAACAAAGATATCCCATCTTCGAACTCGTGCGTGCGATAGAGAATAAAAGAGGATGCGAAAATAAAAGATTAACAGAACAAGATACATTGGTGTATGGATCTGTGTATCTACATATTTATGTAAGTCCCGTTAGAGGCCACGAGGGAGATTAGAATAATTTTGGAATTTATAGGCCACGGTCGCGGAGAGGAATCGTTGAGAGGGGGAGCTACATTCGTTCGGAGATCCTTCAACCCCTATATAGGCTCGCCGTCCACCCTCGAGCTTTCACGTGCTCACGCCGCTAATGAGTACGATAGAGCACGAATGACAGAGCCTCGCGACAATGGATGGTCGAATGTAGGACCGACTTATAAACCCCCCGCCCCCCGGGAGATAATAAATAAAGCACCCGAGTTATAACGACGGGGGTGGCAACACGACGATGGGTATATATAGTATATATAGTGATGGTGCAGCGCGTTACCACATCTGCCACGTGTTTACTCGGACGAATTGCCGCTGGGATAATTTTATTCAAGAAACCAAGAGCTCTCTTAAATCCCTTGACGAAAACTGCCCGCAAATTTTTACATTACCGGAACCAGCATCAACCCGTTTTGACTCTTCGCTCGTTTTCACTTTCCGTGTCCCATTCAATCGCAAAAGAGTTAGGATATGGTCAAATGTCATTACCAATAATTCGATTTTCTTTTTCCATTCCTTTTTTTTACAATTCCAAGAAATTTCGATATACAGTGGGTCAAAAAAGTATTCATACACCTTGTTTTTTTGCGATAACTTTATAGACATAAGTGATACGCAAAGAAAGGCAATTTTACTTAATAGTACATCAGGTACAGAGATAAACTGCAAATGAAGAATTTTTTCCCAGGAATAATAGAAGAATTATGCAAAAAAAACGAAATTTTTCGGGCCAAAAAAGTATTCGTACACTTACGATTGAGCTGCTTAACCTCGATATTCACTCACGGACGGTCTGACTTCTCCGTGCAATGTAAACAAGTCTTCGTTTACACAATGGTTTTGACCTATTCCATGCGGTAGTAGATCTTCAAGCACTGTACACACATGATGGCAAAGAAAAGCGAAATATCACTATCCATGCGAGATAGAGTGATTTTTCTTCGGAAACGCGGTGACAGTTATCGAGAAATTAGTAAAGAACTAAATCTAAGTTTCGCAACAGTGCAATATATAATAAAAAAATACGAAAGAACAAACAGCACAGAAAATAAGCCACGAACCGGTCGACCGAGAATACTAACGGTACGAGAGCGTCGGAGTATTGTTACAGAGGCTACAAAAAAACCGTTCACAAGTGCTCGCAGTTTAGCGAATGATGTCGCGTGAACATCGGGGAAGAGCGTGTGTCCCCAGACTATTCGAAACGTTTTGCATTCTGCCCAAATATACGGCGGAACTGCCCGCAAAAAACCATTAATTAATAATATAAATCGAGAAAAACGTTTAGGTTTCGCAAAAACCTACGTAAAAAAATCTATATAATGTCGGAAACGTGTCGTATTCTCGGATGAATCGAAATTTAACATCTTCGGGTCCGATGGAAAAAAATTCGTCTGGCGGAAACCAAATACCGAGCTTCGGCAGAAAAATTTAATACCGACTGTAAAGCACGGCGGAGGAAGCGTCATGGTTTGGGGCTGTATGGGATATTATGGGGTTGGTAATCTGGCTTTTATAGATGGTACAATGAATGCCCAGAAGTATATGGACGTGTTGTGCAGCAATTTGAAAGCAAGTGTAGATAAAATGGGCCTGGATGGAAATTTCTACTTCCAACAAGATAACGACCCGAAACATACTGCCATGAAAACGAGGGAATGGTTACTCTATAATGTCCGCAAACAATTGATTACACCACCACAATCTCCGGCCAGCAATCCTATTGAAAATGTATGGCACTTGGTGGATGTCGAAATTAGAAAAAGAAAAATAACAAACAAATCCGATCTCCAAAGAGTGCTTTTAGAAGAATGGACGAAAATAGCCAAAGAAACAACGCAAAAGCTAGTAGAATCCATGCCTAAGAGACTCGAGGCGATAATTGAAGCAAAAGGGATGCACACCAAATATTAGTTATAATTAATAACTATGATGATGTAGGTTTTCACTATAATCGTAAGTGTATGAATACTTTTTTTGCCCGAAAATTTTCGTTTTTTTGGCATAATTCTTCTATTATTTCTGGGAAAAAATTCTCCATTTGCTGTTTATCTCTGCACCTGATGTGCTATTAAATAAAATTGGCTTTCTTTGCGCATCGCTTATGTCTATAAAGTTATCGCAAAAAAACAAGGTGTATGAATACTTTTTTAACCCACTGTATAATCAGTTTTTTTTTTATAAATAGATTACTAAATATATTTAATTTGTTTTATTTTTCTTTCAAAGTAATGTTCTTCATAACTATTTTGTCATAAATTGGGGAAATTCTGTTACTCTACCCATTTGGAGAATGAACATTCTCACGTTAGATCAGGACTTTCACACGAGCTTTTGGCACGGACGAAGATACACGTATACACAACACATAGGGTGTCGCCGCAGCCTCAGCGAGTCTTTTGCTGATAAGCAGTGGGGAGCGTGAGAGATCGGCCCGACATTGATAAGACACTGAATTCCACTACTGCTATAAATATGGGCGATTCCGTGCGAAGGGAGATGGTTTTTCGTTTTTTTTTAAACATGTAAGAAACTCTAATTTCAATAACTGAGATGTATTATTTCCATATCTTTTGCACAGCATATATATTGGGTATGTGAATTGAGGATATTTTTTTCTCCAATGCATTTTAACGAGAAAAATGTGCCATTTTCAAATTGATAACAACGAAATTTACGAAGAATTGTTTCACGAGCCAATGAAAAAAAAAAAAATCATAATTGGAAGAAATATTGTTTTTGGCACCGATAGGTCTATTTTATTGTATTGCTATTTTGTCTGAAGGTGACAGGGTGGTTTAGTGGTGACATTTTTGACATTCCTTTATTCTGTGTATTTAGAATGGATACTTCTGAAAAAGAAAAATTCACATCACGTGAAATACCCCGTATATATACTCGAAGGTTTGCTACACCAGCAAAAAAGTGCTACATGTGTCCGTCGGAAAAAAAAGAGGAGATATTGCTGCGGGCGGTCTATCGTATACTCCGTGTGCGTGTTTTGTCGCGCGAATGCCAGACCGATAGAGACTCTGGGATTGTCGCTTTTATTGTCCTTATCTCAACTTCCTGACTGCGCGAACCGGCCAGGATCAAGGGTCGATATATAGGTATGAGGCAAAAGCTCTCGTCGTTTCCGGTTCTTTCTCGTAAATATCGTTAATTAGGGGGCCCTCATGGCGCACAAGTAAAAATTGAACGGCTATGAGGAGAATGAGCGCAGGAGTGGAGCACCAGAGCCATCTCGGAAATCAGCAATTTCAGTATGTACTAACTTTTTGCCGGTAAAAAAAATGCAAAAAAAAAACGTCTACGTACAATAATACAATCTTATTTTAAATTTTATTAATGTTACGAATGAAAAAAAATTTGTTATTCGTAACAAAGGCTTAATCAATCAACCAGGATAGTTTTATGATGAGTTCGCTACCTGCATCATTTACACTCGATACTGGATTCTATTTTTCAGACCAATTATCGTGGAAAACTTTTTTACTAGGCGCGATTCGAAACTGTCAATTATTCGTTATGAACGAATGCAATTAACGCACAGATCTCCGATTGATAAAGGGTCAAGTTGATTGATCCAGAAGTAAAGGGGTTCTCTCGATATAATGAGATATATATATATATATAAATATATATCGAACGCGGAGTCTGTGCGAACAAACATAGTTGGTGAGGCGTTTGTCGGGCTTCCTGCTTGCTTCTGTCATCCTTCATTCATCTCTATCTCCGCAGTGTCTCGGTATACGTATATATACATATATATATATATATATATATATATATATATATCCCGTTGAGAGGGCTTCTCTCGCTTGCGAATTGCATTAATTCCACGCGCGCGACGCACGCAACCCTACCCAA